>OZ024906.1:16511039-16533745 GCA_964017125.1 Flabesymbios commensalis
CTAAATACCGGAATATACTTCCCAAAATACAGGGAATAACAGCCTCTGTTATTAAATTAGGGGCTGCCTTTTAAACAGTATTATGTGTGTAAACCGTGAATGCTGTATTCAGGTGTTTAGGGATCCTGTAAAAAAGTACCTTTTCTGTGATTTTGCCATGTACTTGGCATATTTTACCCTTCTCATCAATAATTTATTTCACATAATTTTTTATTAGGATTAACCCTTAGAACACTGACCTATTCAATATAAATTTTCAATCACTAGAAGTTGTGTCTCGCTACCGCGATCCACAACTTCAAGTGACTGAAAATTTGTGTTATTTGGGAAATTTAAACCCCAACATATATCAGTGTTTCAAAATTGAAAGCACATTTTACTTTTAACAACTGGTTATACAGGTGCCAATAAAAACGCAGAATGTCCACTGTAGTCGACATCAGTGCTCTAAGGGTTAAGATGTGAATTGATGCCGCAATTGCCACCTCAGGGTGAATGATAATAAATAGATTTTGTATAATATCTTAAATGAAAGCTCAGAACATCCTTATTGATCATGTTGATTATACCTTTAACCCTTAAAGCGCTGAATGAATTTGTAAAAATCATCGCAACTAAAGGTTTTTTTTAATTCGAAATCATCATAAATGTCTTAGTTAGCTCTTTCTGATTAATTTGAATACATATGTTATGGCTCTACGGCCAGTAGAAATAATTTAATTCTTATAGTGCGGGGATTGACTTTAGACGTCAGGATCTGATGTGCGGGGATCGACTTTAGACGGCAGAATCTGACGTCTAAAGACGTCAGATTTTGACGACTAAAGTAGATCCCCGCGTTGTAAGGGTTAATAATGTGAAAGTGTATGAGCAGATGGAACATATTCACTAAGGGGGATCGCTGTCGCGATACTGGACTTTAGTTCGAAGCAAAGTAGTGCCAAGCTAGTTATAGAAGACGAGACCATTGAACCCGGCTCATCTTCTGTCTTTTTATTAACAATTTTTATATAAAATTTGTCATCATGTGGTGTATAATTTATTCATCTAGGGCGCTTAAACTGTTAAATATGTATTCACCTGAAATAGGAAAGATAACGTTGCACTGTAGAGTCTGAACTTCTTTCCAAAATGTTTTTATTTGAAAGTAAAAGAATAGTATATGATAAAACAAATGAGAAATGAAGGTGATTCACTACATCATGTAAATTTGTGGTAGAATTTAGAAATGTTTTCTGTTTCTTGTTTGATGAAGCATACAATTCTTATAGTATTTGCAGTCCTGAGACATTTTTTGTATAGACACATTATTTTCCTTGTGGTGCATATAGCTTTAAATATTTTCACAAAATATTTTCTTTAGCACTGTTTGGAGAGACACCATTCAAAGTGAAATAAATATATGAAATATTTCTCTTTTCAAGAAACTTGATCAATATTAAAAGCATAAAATAGTAGAGTATCTATCTTAACGAATATATTATCTTTTGTTGAGATAAACACCATACTTGAATAGAGTTCAATAGACCGTAGCAAGTTTTAATCCTCCTGCACTGAAAGATACATTAATATAGTATAGGTTTTCATGCCTTCCCAATGTCTGGAACGCATCCAATTGTGTTAATCCAAGTGACTATGCAAGCATGACGGTCACACTTGATTGCTATTCACTAATTTATTGATTTCCCTATGTATTTGCCTGTCTGCTTTGTACTTTATTGTCTACTCCTGTAATGGTTGAACTATAAATATATATACTTTAACCCTTTCAGCGCGGGCATCGTTTTTAGTCAGTTCCCCGCACTGAAAGACCCAAGTTAACATAGGTATTCAAATGAAGCGGAAAGAGTTGACTAAGACATTTATGATGATTTCAATTTGCAAAAACCCTTGGTTTAGACAAAAATATTTCAGCTTTGTTAAACAAAACACGGCTTCATCATGTTTATGGAGATACTGATAAGTATTCAATAGGCATATTAAGAAGTAGCCTACACAATATATTAATAACTCTTAAAGCGCTAAATTAAATAAATTAAATTTTCACCTCTTGAGACATTTATGATGATTTCAATTTGCAAAAACCCTTGGTTTAGACAAAAATATTTCAGCTTTGTTAAACAAAACACGGCTTCATCATGTTTATGGAGATACTGATAAGTATTCAATAGGCATATTAAGAAGTAGCCTACACAATATATTAATAACTCTTAAAGCGCTAAATTAAATAAATTAAATTTTCACCCCTTTAACCCTTTCAAGCCTGAATTTACCATTGTCATCTTCATCCACTACAAGCCGCGAATTGCTGTCGCAATTCTCGCCTTGTAGTGGATGCAGATGACTTGAAGTGGGCGAAAAATTAGAGAAAATTGCCATGTATTTTAAACCAGTTTCACGCAAATTTTCATTCTAAAACCCCTAGTTGTAGGAAAAAAAAGCCTGTTTTTGGAGATGTAAAATGATGCTTTAATGCATCGTTAGGGCTTAAAGGGTTATGGGTTAAGTGTGGTGAACAATCTCTGGTGGAATTCAGCAGCTACGTAATCTTGCACAAACAAAACTTACGCTGACGAAGGTGACTTCTATTTATGGACCTGGATATCGTTTAGTGTTGACAGTGTGTGGACTTATCCCATTTAGTGTTGACAGTGGGTGGACTTATCGTGTGGGATTTGATCATAAATATTGTCTGCAGCTACAGTTTTACAGTTCTAGCATATTTTTCTCATTCCCTAACAGTGTGGGCGTATGCTGTAAACAAACGCTACTACTGCAAAATAATACAAAATTTATGTCTTCTAGATGATAAAATATTCAAGTATTTATATGCAAGACTGAACTAACCATTAGTAGTAGTAGATTCTCGACTTGTAGTGAATGAAGATTAAAAATTAAAGAAAATTGTTATGTATGAGTAAACCGGTTTCATAGGAATATTCATTCTAAAACACCTAGTTGTAGGGAAATTAAGTCTTTTTTTCAGGGATGTGAAATGATGCTTTAATGCATCGTGAGGGCCTCAAGGGTTAAAGTTGTGTCTCGCTACCGTGACTCACAACTTCCAAGTGGGTGAAAATTGCTCAAATAATGTGTTATTTAGGTTATTTTCCTGTGGTATAAAAATCAGTCACCCAGGCGGTGGAATCTCAGGCAGGTAGTTTTTCTTGTGTCATCATGGCTGGCTGGAAGTCTAATCGTTATCTTTGTTATTTTTACGTGTCAGCCATCTGTCTGGCAGATGTGACATTAAGTCTGTCACAGGCATTGACTGCTGTGATTAGATTGGTTGTCTTGTGACCTTGATGACCTTGTGGAGTCTCAATACATCATAATCCTGATCCATAACCACTTGTTATGCCAAACATTGCAATTAAGAGACAATGTTGTTTCGATGTTGGGCCAACGTCGCAGACAGTGGCTCACCATTGAAACAACGTTGTATCAATATATTGGGTTAGCTGGGTTGTCTCTGACTAAGAGCTGTCTTAAATGTTGTTTTATATAAAGAACTGTTCTTGAAGTAAACTATTTATTTCATGCGGTCTGCCCGAAATTATTTTTTTCTAAAATACTCCACCCCCCCCCCCCAGGTGATTGTATCGTGGCCCCCCCTTAGGCCTCTTACATTATAACATCTACATGTCTACTAGCTTTTAAATAATGCACAAAAATAAATGTGAAAATTCACTGCAATTGATTACATGTATGTAAATAGCCTGGATAGTCTGATTCCAAATGCTTCAAATTGTTTCGATCAACATGTTGAAAAGTAGCTATTTGTTATCAACAGATCTGTGTAAAATTAATAAAGATGACAGATATGCAGGTATTTCATTGTCAAGTTAATTCACTGAGTAGTTTACCCCAAGTATATCAATTCTACCAGTAATTCCATTTTAACCCATTTCCCGTTAAGTTATCTTATTTAAATTTGCACCCACCGGTGGGGGGGGGGGGGGGGCACTTGAAGTTGTCTCTTGCTACATCGACCCACAACTTGAAGTGGGTGAAAACTACTCATATTTGTTTAGTTTGGGACCAAACATTTGCAAATCCTGATGTTTAAAAACACATTTTATTCCCAGTAAAAGTGATTTGGTCAACTAATAAAACGGATTAAACATGTTAAAACGACTATAGCCTGATTAGCGGTGAGTTAGGGTTAACCCTACAGACGGCAGATTCTGACGTATAAAGACGGTCCCCGTACTGAAAGGGTTAGCATATTTATGATGGCCGTAGACCCATATTATCAGGAATATAGGTATTCAAATCAATCAGAAAGAGCTAACATTTATGGTGATATCAGATTGAAAAAAACCTTGCTCTCCATCGTTTATACAAAATAATTTAGCGCTATAATGGTTAAAGGAATCCCTTGAGTAATCTGAAACAAACTTCGTTTTGAAAATATCTCAGTGTAGCATCCCGCCGCTGTACTTTTAATGAGATAGAGACAGTCACCAGCAGCTATCCCCAGGAGACCACGTGACACTTGTGACTAGTGCCGCCCCTGTTCGCAATGGGTGATGATGCCCTTGTGGGTAGAAGAGACGTCAGCGTCAGTCAGTCTTACACTGTCAGTCAGTCACTATCAGTCTTACACTGTCAGTCAGTCACAGTCATTCTGGCACTGTCAGTCAGTCATTGTCAGTCTTACACTGTCAGTCAGTCACCGTCAGTCAGTCACAGTCAGTCTTGCACTGTCACTAAGTGGACAGGTTAACAGCTCCGTTACACCATTAGTTTGATCAAGGAATCAGTGGAGATAGATTTCGTGGGCTTATAGCCGGATTAACTGTTCACGACTGTAAGTACCTTGGTATAGAATCAAGTAAACACAAGACATAGACTCAATACTGGGCCAATGTCTGTCGACGTTGGCCCAGCATTGATTCTATGTCTTGTTATTTTATCCGTGTGTTACACATGTTACATGGAGCGATTTCCTATCATAACTTGAATATTTCATTTTAAGTTTTGTAATAAAAGGTACAGTACGATTGACAACGTCAAATAAAACAAAATAATTATATAACAACTTTTTAACATCAAGACATAAATCATAGCGGGATCTCAGTATGTTTTTAGTTATCAAAACTTTAAAGGGGCACGACAAGATAATTTTGTTCTCCAAGGGTAATTGTTCAGGTATAGTACGTCACCTGTCCATGTGCGTTCTTTATATTTTATATTAGTATTTTTTGGTCTCATGCAAACTTGTAGTTATTTTGAAGACTGCTGGCCTTGTAGGACGTAATGTTCATTTGCGATGTTGCATGACTACAGAACTGGACATTGAATCGTGTGTTGCAAACCCAACACATACGCTGCACCGTGGCTATGAAAGGGTTGACCTTCCTCTTAATAAAGTGGGAGATAACCCTTTCTTATCCAAAGAGACGTTATAATAACTAATTATGAAAAAATGATATCATTTCTTACTGTGAATTGCATTTTTTAATGCGGATCACGTAGGTCAATTTCGTTAATCTCTCTTCTGTCAGTAGAAAACCCATTGAAACTACTGACGTTAAGCTCTCTTTAGGCCTTTTTACGAAGCTTTAAAGGTATTTTTCTATCAGAAGATTAACATGCTGACAGTTCATGTATGTGTCATATCCTCCCTTCCTAGAGGTTGTGGGTCTTGGTAGCGCCACACATGCAACATACCCGGTAGACCCAGTACAAATATGCAGAACATTAAAAAGATAATCTCCGTGGAACTAAAGACCAATCCTATGTTGAACATGTTGAAATGACCCCCCAGCTAATTATTATTCAAGCTTAACCCTTCAGCTGCCAAACTCGTATGTCGCTATATAGCATATAAAAATATTTGCAAAATATACCTCAAGTTTATGTAAGATAACGTTGTATATATGTCTTAAATATATTATTTTATATATTCATCTAGTTTTCATTCAAAGTAACGGTTTTCCATTCGTTTTAAACTGTGAACTGCTCCAGGAAGTCTCAGCTTCAAAGGCATGTGAGATATTGATCAGCGGCAGGCCAAGGGTATAGGCTTTGTCACTTCACAGAAATGACCCCCCTATTACCCAGTCGCTAAAGACAGAATGTACAGTAGGGATCATGAAGAGTTAATTAGTGTGCAAATAGGACCTACTACGTGTATTTCATGTATAAATGATATAGCACGCAGTGGATAATTTTAATGCAGCCCCAACGAATACGTGATATTGAATCTGTTGTTGGTTAAATGCTGCTATTCTGCCCAGCATGTAACCATGGTAAAAATGAAATGAAATGAGTCGGGCTTTAGGCCACCTTTGTGCACATATAGGCTAAACTGGGCCAGGAGAACCTCCCGAGGATGGTGAGATGATTGTAACCATGGTAACCAGCATATATTCTATATT
The DNA here is from genome assembly GCA_964017125.1 of Flabesymbios commensalis. Taxonomy (NCBI): domain Eukaryota; kingdom Metazoa; phylum Annelida; class Polychaeta; order Terebellida; family Flabelligeridae; genus Flabesymbios; species Flabesymbios commensalis. The sequence continues at coordinate 16,517,426 of OZ024906.1, forward strand.
TTACTCTTTGCTACTCAGCAAACACACGAGGCATTAAAACGCTGGCCCAACATTGAACCAATATGGATTTAATATCTGGTGTTTGTTAGCGCTGCACGTGCATCTCGTGTTACTATAAACTATTTATTGCTTTACCAGTCTGAGTTGCATGCACAATTCATATCGTCTGCGTCCACTATACACTGGTGCCTATATCTGTTACGCAGCTTGACAAGCGCGCTGGTTTAAGGTGATCCACGTCGCTGACCCCTGACCCCGTCTAGTATATGGATCGTGTAGTTAGCTCGGCTATTGTCAGCTCTGTCACATATGGACACACGGATAAGTACTGTTTGTGTTCCGTGTCACCAGAACAGAACTGGATCACAATCGGGATTGACGGATCGTTAGAGGCCAGTATAATGACGGATCGTTAGAGGCCAGTATAATACAGCTGTCAGCAGTTATAGAGAGCCAACCAGGATCCACAGGTTAATTATAGATATAGGTAGATATATATTGACATCATGAAGTCTACAAGTGATTACAATTTTTAACAAAGTAATAAAAACATCATCCTATAAAATATAATAGTAAATTTATAGTCAATGCTATAAGCATGAAAAGGCATATATAGTTATACAGTTAGAATAATCATCCGTTGATATAAACATTGGTATTGTATTTTAAAATCAAGACCGCTCGTATAATAAATGTAGGCCAAAAACGTTTTGATGTTTTTACTCGTTTTGTTTTGATATTGTATCGTGATCTGGTAGAAGTTTTTGCACACGCGCACGTGTTTGAAAATACATACACGGAACTGTGGATGAGTCGACCTGCACGAGGAGATATCCACATGGGAACATCATGTGAACCTGTTCCATATATATTCTAGCAACATTGCATCAACCATCAGACGTTTGCCCAATATTGGTTTTATGTTGGGCCACCGTCTACGACGCTGGCCCAACATACAACCAACATTGGGTGAACGTCATGTGTTTGCAGGGCTGATAGAATCCACCAGCTGCCGCTATACATCACAATATTCTCGCACATTGTGACAAGTGAATGTATCAGCAAATCACTGAGGTTAATATGTTTCTAATTATCTCGATCGGTACCGTGGCTAATTTATAGGTTTGTTGTTACAGGTATAGACGGCACGGTATAAACACACTGGGCGATTCACATTGGATATAGGAGTGAACGGACGTTACAGGACGTTACAGGAATACAATGTGCCATGAAGCCATGGCCACAATGAATCCAGACACAATGCTTATTCACAGCTGACTAGAGTGACTACATCTTTATCACTATGGCTTTTAGGCCACCCCTCGGGGGTAACGGATCATCCCTCTCTGGAAGGGGGAGTCCGAGAAACCTCAGAGAGAGCAGCCCAATGACTTTCAAAGAAGGCAGTCCTTTTGGATCTAGTATAGGCTCTAGGGGTAATAGAGGAGGTAGCCCCGCTGACGGAATGGGAGGTGGTGGAATACAACTTACTATACAACATCTAGCAGGTATGGAACTATTGACTGTCCTATATATGTCAATGTATTTGATTATAATCATAATCACGATTATGTTATATTGTTGCAGTGTTTTATTTACGCCAAGTCCTGTATTGCTGTCACAATCCATGACTTTGCATACATTCAAATTACATCTTTAATTTAATTTTCGTGGTCATTAATTTAATCATACACAATATCATGTGAAACTGCATGTACGTATACAGTTGTTATATAGATATATACAGGCATATGTATATTGATTAATATATTGAGATGTATAAATATAAATGTATATTATATGGGTTTATGACACCATAATTTACATACTAGTCACTGTATTGATTGATTTTGCTTTCCTTGCGCACCATGATAACTCGAGAAATCGGCGATTTGCCAATCACTGTCAATAGATCTTTTAATGTATACATGACAAATTCTCGTTTTCCTTTTCTCTACGTTTTCAGTGGTATAATTCATATATGGTGTTTCTTCTATGGTTGGGTTTGGCATGGTTTCTAAATCTTTTGTCGTTAATATACATCACAGGAACTGTTGGCTAATCTTAGAAAATGACTGGTGCACAGGGTATATTTGGTTCGTGCCTGACCGCAAACCATGAGGCATCATCCAAGCAAAGACGAGACCTTGGCACAATGCTGGGTTAATGTTAAACCAGCATTAGGTGAGCGTCTTGTGTTTGTGGGATCTAAATTGTGTCAAGGGCACGAGGGGAATGAAATAACAGGAGCTGGGGTCATGTTCACTAACATTTAATATAATGACCAAGTCTTCAGTTCGATTGTTCTATGAGAATGCTTATGCTATTGCTAAAGGGTTTCTATGACCGTGTTATGCCTTGGGCAATAAAGTGAAAACAGTTTCGCGGCAATTTGAGCACAGTCATGCTTATTATTTTTCAACTGTTCATGTTTAACACTTACAGCGCGGACGTTAGAATCTGACATCTGTAGACGTCAGATACTGACGTCTAAAATCGGACCCAGTACTGAAAAAGTACAGCTATTTCTGATGTCCGTACACCCATACCATAGGTATTCAAATGAAGTAGAAGGAGCTAACTAAGACATTTATCATGTTTATGATCATTTCAAATTGGAAAAAATACCTTTGGGCTCCATGGTTTATACGAGCATATTTAATAGCACTATTTACATGATTTACAATGTAATAACATCGGACGTCTATTTGGAACTCTTTGTTGCCGTGTATATCATGTATAGTAACGGGTATGGTGGGATTTGTGCATTATGACTGTCTGGTCAAGCGCTAATGCGCTTCCCAGAATCTGACCATCAAAGTATCGATTGTTGAGGTATCTTAACAACTGAACAATATACGTGGACTGGAGATTACACCAGGTTGTAGACCGTGCACGCAGGAGACGCGCACGTGCGTACGTACTGGTGCCAGTCCTGTGTCCCGGACCGCGCTCACGTCAAAATCAATTCACCTGTCTTTTCTCTTTGACATAGGCGAACTCACCAACAAGCTGCTGTCTGAGCAAACACAGTACATTTACCCAATGTTGATATGAGGTTGGCCAACCTCGTATCAGAATTGGGTAGATGTCTTGTCTTTGATGATTGTGTGAGGCCCCGAGCAACGGTAATGACTTCGGTAGCTTGGCAGAGAGCGAACCCTTTGTCATCGCGGACAATACTTACATTTTCGTCCACATCTCAGAAAACACGAGACGTTGAACCAATGTTGGCTTAATGTTGGCCCACCGTCTACGACGCTGGATCAACATTAAGCCAACATTGGTTCAACGTCTCGTGCTTGCTGGGATTTCACTTATAATGTTCGGTGGAGGAGTTTATCAGCTTATATACATGAAAATTCACATTGAAGCAACATTTAAACATTCACATTTCACGATCCGTCCACATCACCATGATTACATCCTAAACCTTGTAACGCTGGATAAAGGGGTATTTATCAGTTTAATAACCCTTATCCTGCTGATCACGACTATTGTCGTTTTTAATAGTTTTATTATTCGACCTAATCACTGTTATTGGGAAGGAAATGAGTGTTTAAACATCAATATTTGCCCATTTTTGGTGTCAAATTAGGCAGTTATCAGTAACTTTCACCCACTTGAAGTTGTGGATCGCGGTAGCGAGACTCAACTTCAAGTGGGTGAAAATTTAAATTACTTATTTTAGCAGGATAAGGGTTAATATAGACATGAAATTGAAGCTGAACTTAAACAGTGGTAAAGGGACTGGCCACCGTCTAGGTTTAGTCATGGTTGTCAAAAAGTGTAAACTTGCCTGCCGCATTATATTAATTGTTGGTGAATTTTTTTTGCATTGGCTTTTTATTACAATTTGTGTCCTTTTAATTATCTTAATTAAAATTTCTTAAACATGTTAAAGGGCTCAAATTTTTGCACAGTTTATCGATCCAATAATTGAGATCGTGAAACGTCACATATATATATTTCTCGTTAGGTTTTTTGTTTGAATTTCAACAGTAGGCCTACGGATAATTAGACCCTTGATGTCATCGATAGTTTTTTCTTTGAAACCTCACATGTTTATGTTAAAAAACGGTTATTCTCATCCACATCAAGTGGTGAGTCGCTGTCGCGAATTACCACTTGATGTGGATGAGCATTCTGGTGGAATATTTCGCACCTGCGGGAATTGACAGAATGCCAAACTGCGCATGATATACATCACAGCAGTGTTTGTTGATACTGGGACAGCACAATTATGACGGCTGAATAGACCTACATACATAGCCGCCAAAAGGCACATGTATGCATACATGTCTACCATTCATGCTCATTCACCGAGACGTCTTATAATTCCCATACTTTAGCATGGCCATTATTCAAGTAGCTCATATCTATCTAATGACTGATATCTGATAACTGACGTAGTATACCATTTACCATGTTTACCACGATAGTCATGATAATATGCACCTTTCTTGAGTGAGCAATGAATGAATATGGCGCCATATGTACATCTTATACCACATCCATGCACAGATATGAACCCCGCGGGGAGGCAAAACGATAAAGTTTGATTAGGTCGGCGCTTCTTGGTGCTCTTTTTACCATGTTTAACCAAGTGCATGTAGCATGTGCATGAAGAGCAATAGAAGGCAATCCTGACGATGACTAGAATAGAATCCAACTTGTAAAGTTCATAGACGGTAAGCCCCCCCCCCCCCCCATAATCGCTGTCGGCGAGGTGAATACCCATCTACACATTTCCAGGAATGGAGAATATTTATATATTTATAACAGCTCTCTTCTATTTTCTGACTTTCTATGACACTAAGTCTTGTGACTGGGGACTTCTGTGCAGATCTTAGATTTGAATCCGTTAATGTCAACACATCAGAGATTCTCATTGCCTGCAGGTGCTCATTTCACTTGCAGGAGAGTCTAAACAAATATAATGTGTTCTTTCTTTCTATTGATGTTTTATTGTTCTGCATAGTTTTTGCATGGAGTCAACTCGTGGCGCATTATCAAGATTACGCCGATATCGACCATGCACTTGACTATATTAAAATGCTGTGCCAGTCATAAACCATGTCCACTGCTCACGTAATCGACTCTGTCGTCTGCACATTGTCTGTTGTCCTGTCATCCATGAACGCACGTGCAATCTGTCTCACGGCTCACCAATGCTGGTTCAATGCTGGGTCAACATTTCAGGAGATGGCACACCAATAAACCGATGTTGAATCCGCTCTTTCTCGTGCAGGTGATCTATCTACATTCTGTTGTCAAGTCAAACACGAGCAGGAGAAATCGTTGTCGTACAGCACACAATCACGTGTGCACAATCCTCAGCATACACACAGGGGAGGCGAGACACTGATGTGGTGTTGGTTCAATGTTGGCCAGTGTCGCAGACGATGGCCCAACATTTATCCAACATCAAATCAACGTCTCGTGTTTGTTGGTTAAACAGGAGACAGCCATCATGATGGTCAGGGATGCAAACAATAGGAAGACCAGCTCACATCAGGCTAACATAATAAAAAATGGCCTAGTATCTGGGACGTTGAGCCACATTTAAACCAATGTAATTGTTTGGTCAATATCTTGTGTCACTTAAGCCAGACTGATTGGAGGATTCGACGACAGCTGAAAATACGCACGGCATTCGGCGTATGTGTTTTTCCAACTGCACTTTGCAGCTTATTTTCTGAAAATCTAAATTAATCATGATTGTTATTAATGGATTTTCCTAAAAATGTACTTCGCCCTGATTCCCGCCTTAGCTTGACCAAGCTATAGGCCTCTGAATGAAAGATATTGCGGTCTCAACCACGCAGAGACTCAAGAATTGTCAAACTACCAATAGCAAAAGTTCTTTCTTCGTTGGTGACCCATAAATAATAATGCAATTAATTGTCCTCAACTACAAAGCTTAAGTATCTGCTTTCTTTCTTCAATTCAAGGCCGTTAATTTTATGAATTTCCGGAGAAAAAATAATTCTAATTATTTTTCAACTTGATCTATGCTGGAGGGCGTTTGTGTGTATGGGAGTGACTGGTACGCCATATGTGCAGCTGTTTCCCGCCATCAGCTAATCAAATGATCACTGCCTGTTGGCTGTTCTCAACGGGGAGTCCCCGCAAACACATACCTGGAAACATGACACTTTGACAGAATGTTGGTTCAATGTTGGGCCAGCGTCGTAGACGGTGGTCCAACATTGAACCAATATTGGTCAATAATTAGTTTTTGCTGGGATCTCATATGTGGGAGCCTTTGTCAGACAAGTAGATCGATATAATATCCTCTATACATGATATAGGCATGATAGATATATATGAGATATGTAGATAGCATACGGATTTTGTAATAAAAGTGAGCCATTTGTCGTGATTTTACACATTTACCACATTTGGCTGTCCCGGAGCTTTACTGGCTCGTGGCATGCACCATAGCACACCCTTGTATCACTGTGATCAAACGTAAATAGTTTTGTCAAAGCTCGTCATTAACTTGTATCTACTTTCTGCTCATTTTTACGCGCTTGCGTAGGGACGGGTAGTCTATGGGAATGTCTTCCCAAATGATGTGTTTATTAATTTTTAAAGCGGCGTAAAATAGCATCTCATAATTTGATCTCTCGTACGTATTTCGTGTGTCATGCATGGAAGCCGTTTGAGTGTATCAGTCGTTGTCCATGAATACATGAGAGCAAAAACGTGAAATTCCATGGCAGCAGAATCCAAATGACTGCTGATTACTGTGAGTAGATGTGATAAAATATCATTTGACTGTGAATTATACTATTCTCTTTTGTACCATTGTCATGTGGCGTGCCAGCGACTCCACTACTGCTTATTGTGACTGAACACGCACGTCCTTCACGAAGATAGAGAACACGAAAAATGGATTAACGTCGCCTTAATATTTTGTTAAGAGATCAGACGCTCAGTCGCTGGCCCAATAATAAATCAACGTCAGACTGACCAGTATATTTTGCTTGATGTCGATGTGATTCAAAGCGGTGTGACGTTAACATGGTTACAACTTTTAAGCGGCAAATAACCTAAAATTTGTATTCACTTGAAATGGTGCCTAGCTGAGCCCATTCACAACTTCAAGTGGGTTAATATTATTTTTATTTGTCGAACGGAAGTACGGTACTTTTAAATGTTACTGATCAAAGACACATTCCGCCTTCAAAATGTGTTACTTATAAGTTCTGATAACATAGATTAAAAACGGTTTTATCTACTGTTTTATGCGCTCGAAGGGCTAACAATGTTAAGGCTTTCTGTATTATCAATCAAAAAATTATCAAGCCACCTTTCATCGTATCCAGATGGTCATCGCCCACGGCACACACCCTGCAACTTCAAAGATTGGGATATTTCATGATGATTAAGTCCCAGCAGACCTTCACCCAATGCTGTTTTAATGTTGGTCCATCTTTTCGACGCTGGTCCAACATTTCACCAACATTTGGCCAAATGTCTTGAACTGTCTTGTGGGATGATCTCTCCCGAATTGATTGCCCGGATGTGATAGTTACAAAAATATATTTAATTTTGTACTGCACGGAATGTGGAAGCTTTTAATCGAAAACAATGTAGCAAATTTGTCTGCACATAGGGTATCTACATGTAGCCATATGTTGAACATGTTGAACTGTGTTACATTTTATATCATCTTTATTCAGGTACATGTCACTGAGATACTCATGGTTTTTAAATTCATGTAATAATAATACTGGTGCTTGACACGCAACTTGCCAAGATGTGTTTGACCATGTTAACCTATCATAAAAAGATAAGGTTACAAAAATATTTACCCGTGGGTATCACTTTCTCTAACTGTTGAACTGTGTTACATTTTATATCATCTTTATTCAGGTACATGTCACTGAGATACTCATGGTTTTTCAATTCATCTAATAATAATACTCATGATACTTGTGCTTGACACGCAACTTGCCAAGATGGGTTTGACCATGTTAACCTATCATCTATGGTAAGATTAATTATGTGGATGGTGATCTAGCAATGATTTTTTCATCAATCAGAAGCTGTCTCCAGGCAATCTTCCAGCTGTCAACTACCTGACTACTATGTAATTAAAATTATTGTAGTAACATTGAACATGTTGAATCTTACGTCGCTAACCGCTTATAAAGACGCATTTAGTGAACATAATATTCTAATTTTATTAGTTTAAGAGAAAACAGTTGGTTGAAATTTGCTCAAATTATCACCTTTAAATAATACTTATGCAGGGGCCCCTGTAGGGGCCTTTGTTTATGTGTTCAGAATATCCGTCGCCGTTTGTCAAGAATGGTAATGATGGTATCGTGCTTTATGGAGTGACATATTACTTTTTATGTTTATTACAGAACTGAGATCACCTTTTAAGCACACATGTATTATTCTCAAGATGCTGTATAGAACCACGTGAACCACTGTGTGAATTTCTAGTGATTATCATTTTGTAGGTAGGCACTTACATACACATGTACCTCCGATCCTCGTCTGCCTAGTCGTAAAATGAATAAATTTCGAAAGCGGTTCAGCTCTTCAGTGTTTTTTTTTCAAATCAACTGTCATCATATTGTCCTTTGATCAATTGCTTTCACCATGTTCATACAGTATATCAGCTTTATACAGTGTTATAATTTATATGGTGGGCACGCTTCACATAAAAAAAACATGCACTACTGGAATGTCTTTGACAGCTATAAGCATGATAAATTTCAGGTACGCTGCACATGTAAGCATGATAAATTACACTGATTTGATTTTTGTTCCGCTTGATTGACTATTTTTCAGAACGCTATTTTTTGCGAGCCTTTAGTTGGAATCACTTAGGATTTACTAGGTAGGCATTTTTAAAGACTGTTCAGTGATTTTTATTATGGCGACCATATGTTTTGTAAATTATTCACTCGCCATGTTTGCCTGCAGTTTTTGTGCTAGGTTTTGGCTGAATACTGTAAGTTTGCAGGCACAACATGTCTACATTGTATATCTTAGTATACAAGTACATCATCATGTCATAGTTTTGGCATGATCATCTGGATACATTTCCATTTGACAGAACATTACCATCATCATTAATACATTCAATAGGTCGAAATAAGGGTTGTTATCATGGTTATAGACCCCTAATATTTGGATATTATTTCTCCAGTAAGGGTATCGTCACGTGTCAGATTGGTTATCACATGGCGTTTCCTCTATTCTGATGTTCATGTTGCATAATGAAATGAAATTACATAAATGCATAATCTCTTATGCATTTCAGCTGTTAATATAATAACTATGTCGAAATGTTTTTGACTTTGAACCTGAAATTAGAAAGATTGAAAACAATGCACTTAAATTCCAATTACATTTTCTCATCATAATCATGACAATTGAATAAAGACTTAAGTGCATACAATATTGTCTTTCAAGAACATATAACAGTTTTCATAATTTTCAAGTAAATTATTTGATAAGTTGAACCATATGTATTCGGCCATGGTAACTGAAGGGTTAGCATGAGAGTATTGCGTGGGGATAACGATGCTATTACTGACATGATTGTCCTATTAGTGTAGTGGTTAAGCTCCCATAATGAAACCATTGTGCATTTTATGATTAAAGCATGAAACTTCCACCATTATTAGTACATATCCTGGGGTTTATTTTAAGATGTGGAGGTAAGTTAGATTTGACCCCTGTTGACCTCTAGAGGTCATTGACCTCGAAAGGTCAAAATATCCAATTGCGAAGCCAAAAAGTGGTAAAAATTGTGTATTACACTATCTATAAGATGTTTTTTGTATTCCAGAAATGTGCCAAATACTCTAAGAGACTGGTGTTAATCATAAACATAACACCAAGGTCATGTCAAGGTTACTTTAGGGTCATTTAGAGGTCAAAATGGCAACAAATAGCAAAAATATCCACTTTATATCAATTGAAACAATGCTAGTGGTGCAGTCATCTATTACAAAAGATTGGTTTTGACACATTATTGGTCAGATATCTTTTCCATGTACATTTTAGAAGATTCAGGGCAGTATCTAACTTGAGAGGGGGAATACACCCTTAGTATTCCCCTGACTACACCCCTTCCTCAATGTTTAATTGGACGAGCAAAATTACAGTGTGCAGCAGCTGTTAAATATCAGTTTGGGCTCCCATGGCAAACTATTGATACATGAATGGGCTATGAAGTCTGACATGGGTTGGGATTATGCTTTACTGAGGTACCATAAAAAAAACGTTAAGGTCATATCAAGGTCATTTCAAGGTCAAACTGTCAAAAATCATTTAAAAAAATGTATTTTTACTTTCATACCGGATACCAGAATTAATTTCTAGGCTGCGTCATTTTTTTCAGAAAGTTCGACAAAATACATAGTGTAGTGTTTAAGCTCCCATAATGAAACAATTGTGCATTTCATGATTAAAGCAGGACACTTTTAACATTATTAGCACATATCCTGATCTTTATTTTAAATTGTGAGGTAAGCTAGATTTGACCCCTAGTGACCTCTAGGTGTCATTGACATCGATATGAAAAGACACACCCTTGAAATGATCTTAACTTGACCTTGGAAGCCCAATCTCAGGAAGCCGAAGGGCGCCATCTTTGTATGTCAACTGTAGCCATCTTGTACATCGATTGGTTTATACAAGAGTGAGAGGCAATGTTGATCAGAATTTTAAAATATACAGCGATATGATGTTATTCCCAGTGTTATAGTCTAATTCTAGTATGTTTTCGTGGTATCGTGACTAGGGTTATGCCACACATTTAAACCAATATGTATCTATTTCGCGAATTTGTTACCAACCCTTACAAATACTCGGTGAGTGTTGCGAATTTTGAGCGAATTTCAAATATTTTCATTCATAACATTCGCTAGCATATTCGCCTATGTGTGAGAGGGGGAGAGGGAAATATTTTTCACCCCGAGCAATATATTTATTTCAGTTTGTGTGTGGAGATATATTCACTTCACTTCCTTGCATATTTTTCTGTCTACAGATTTGAATCCCAAACTAAGCCCAGCCTTCATCTGGAGGCAAACGATCCAAGCAAAGCGAGGCTTCACAAATTTAAAGGTCATTTAATGATGCCAGATAAATGAGGCTCGATTTTTTTTAGGATTATTAAATGATGTTGCTCATAAGCTGAAATAATTATTTATTTCACATTTGAACATTTATTTACAACACCAGACAATTATTTATTTCACGAAAATTTAGTTTGGAAATATATAATAAAAAATACCACCCCCCCCCTCCCTTGTAATTGAAGGTGCCTCCCATATGTAGAATGCAAGTGAACAAGTATATTATTACTGTTGATTGTCTAATATGCGTAATGATGTGCCATTAAGTAATTATCACGGCGTGAAATGCTCTGAGAGAGGGATTTTCAAAAGGAAGAATTAGCAAAAGCATAATAATTTCGGCGATTTCTTGGCAGCCATTTTTTTTATTATTATTATTTCCAAGGATGAGAGTTCTACATACGCCCAGATATCAATACAGGCGTGGGTAATTCAAAGGAAAAGAACTGTATCAGCTAAAACAAAATATTTTTATGACAATAAGATTTTTTTTATGACAATGAGATTTTTTTCAATCCCTCATAACATCTATTAATCCGTTATAACGGTCTACTAATCCGTTATAACGGTATACTATTCCGTTATAACGGTCTAGTATTTCATAATAACTGTATACTATTCCGTTATAACGGTCTAGTCTTTCGTTATAACGGTGTACTATTCCGTTATAACGATATAATATTTCGTTATAACGTTCTACTGTCCCGTTATAACGGTCTAGTAATTCGTTATGACGGTCTAGTATCACGCTATAACGGTCTACTAATTCGTTATAACGGTCTACTAATCCGTTATAATAGTATACTAATCCATTAAAGAGGTCTACTATTCCGTTATAGCGGCAACGTTTTCCGTTATAACGGTCTACTATTCGGATATAACGGTCTAGTATCTCGTTATAACGGTCTACTATTTCGTTATAATGGTCTACTAATCTGTCATAACTGTCTACTATCCCGTTGTAACGGTATATTATTTTGTTTTGAAGGCCTGGATGACGCTATAACGGCCTACAAATCCGTTATAACGGCTTCCTAATCCGTTATAACGGTGTACTATTCCGTTATAACGATATAATATTTCGTTATAACGATCTACTATCCCGTTAAAGCGGTCGAGAAGCTCGTTATGACGGTCTAGTATCACGCTATAACGGTCTACTAATTCGTTATAACGGTCTACTAATCCGTTATAAAGGTTCACAAATCCATTAAAGAGGTCTACTATTCCGTTATAACGGCAACATTTTCCGTTATAACGGTCTACTATTCCGATATAACGGTCTAGTATTTCGTTATAACGGTCTACTAATTCTTTATAACGGTCTACTAATCCGTTATAACTGTCAACTATCCCGTTGTAACGGTATATTATTTTGTTTTGAAGGCCTGGGTCACGCTATAACGGCCTACAAATCCGTTATAACGGCTTCTTAATCCGTTATAACGGTATACTATTCCGTTATAACGGTCTAGTATTTCGTTATAGCGGTATACTATTCCGTTATAACGGTCTAGTATTTCGTTATAACGGTATACTATCCCGTTATAGCGGTCTAGTATTTCGTTATGACGGTCAAGTCTTCCGTTATAACAGTCTACTATTCCATTAAAACGGTATAGTAATTCGTTATAACGGCCTACTATCCCGTTATAACGGTCTAGTATTTCGTTATGACGGTCTAGTATCACGTTATATCGGTCTACTAATCCACTATAACGGTCTACGCATCCGTTATAACGGTCTACTAATCTGTTATAGAGGTCTACTATTCCGTTATAACGGTCAAGTCTTCCGTTATACCGGTCTACTATCCGTTATAACGGTCTAGTATTTCGTTATAACGGTCTACTATCTTGTTATAGCGGTGTTGTATTTCGTTATGACGGTTAGTCTTCCGTTTTAACGGTCTACTATTTCGCTATAATGTTCTAGTATCTCGTTATAACGGTTTAGTATTTCTTTATAACTGTCTACTAATCCGTTATAACTGTCTACTATCCCGTTACAACGGCTTACTAGTCCGTTATAACGGTCTACTAATCCGTTATACCTACTAATCCGCTATAACAATCTACTAATCTGTTATAACGGTCTACTAATCTGTTAAAACGGTATCGTATTTCGTTATAACGGTCTCGTATTTCGGTATAGCAGTCTACTAATCCGTTATAGCAGTCAACCAATTTGTTATAACGGTGTAGTATTTTGTTATAACGGTCTAGTAATCCGTTATAACTGATTAATAGACCCTTAGGCCTATGGCGGAATAGTAGACCGTTATTTCTCAAGGATAAGAGCATCCGCCCAGATAACAGGACAGACATGGATAATTCAAAGAGAAAAATCTATATCAGCCAAAACACGGTTATCTACGGAAGTGGATTTATTTTCTAATCCGTTATAACGGTCTAGTATTTCGTTAAAACGGTCTACCAAATTGGTATAATGTCTAGACGTTATAGCTGTCTATTTTCCCTTGATTATGATCTTGTAGGTCGTTATAACGGCCTAGTATTTAGTTATGACCTTGATAACGGTCTAGTATTTCGTTATAACGATCTACTATTTCGCTATAACGGTTTATAGGAAAATAGTAGACTGTTATAACAAAATACTAGACCTTTATAAAAGGATACCGTTATAGCGGATTAGTAGACCGTTATAATGGATTAGTGGACAGCTATAACGGATTAGTAGACCGCTATAACGAAACTCTAGACCGTTATAGCGAAATAATAGACCGTTATAGCGAAATAGTATTCCGTTGTAACGAAATACTAGCCAGTTATAACGGAATAATAGACCGCTATAGTGCAAAAATGAACCGTTATAGCGGAATATTAGACCGTTATAACGGATTATTAGACCGTTATAACGAAATACTAGACCGTTATAACGAAATGCTAGACCGTTATAGCGGGATAGTAGACAGTTATAACGGATTAGTAGACCGTTTTAATGGATGATTAGACCGTTAAAGCAAAATAATGTACCGTTATCACGAAAGACTAGATCGTTATATCGGAATAGTAGACTGTTATAATGGATTAGTATGTAGGTATAACAAAGTACTAGACCGTTATAACGAAATACTAGACCATTTCAACGGAACATTAGATCGTTATAACGGATTAGTAAACCGTTATAACGGAATAATATATCGTTATAACGAAATATTAGACCGTTATAATGGAATAGTATATGTGCAAAGTAGTTAATATTATATATCCTATTTGATGGCTGTGAACGGTTTAGTCTAGTAATAATACAATTGTTGCCGACAAGTGGAGGAAAAGCGCCATGTCCTAATAGAAAATAATGCAGTCTATTCAGTATGAATTGAATACAGAACGATGGAATAATCGGTTTTATATATATCATGGTGACAGGGTCTTAATTAAACGAGAAATTTGGCAGTCATGACATCGATATTTTGCGGAGCTTTCTGAAAAATTGATGCAGCCTGGAAATTAATTCTAGTATCCTGTATGTTTTAAAAATAACCTGAAGATCTCCATATCGTGGAGAATTTGATTATAAAGTTTGAATTTTTGCAGCCACAATAAATTATAAAGTTGATTTTTGGCGACCATTTTAAATTTCAGAGAAATTTGGATAATTTCTAATTAAGGTTTTGAGTTTTTGAGCTTACAAAAAAAATTGCTTTTGAACTCTGGAAGATATTTTGGTAGCATGTTTAATAACTCACCTGCACATCCCCAAGTTGTTGAGAATGTGATTTAAAATCTCAAAAAAATGACCTCTACTTCTTATTGCACCCACAAAAATTAAGTACCGCCTGATGCCTCACGCTTGATAGATCCCGGCGCGACTAAAATCTCCCTTCCCCTACGGACGTGGCATAAAAACCGGCTTACCACTTCTATTAGGATATTAGCGTCACACTAAGAATATATATATAATTCAATGTTCTAATCGAACAGTTATAATCAGGATAAAATGCCGTCATTTTCTCTAAATTTATTTGGTATTCTAGCTATCGCTATTTTCTCTAAATTTATTTGGTATTCTAGCTATCGCTACCTGGATCATTAGACTAGAGAGACTAGATAAAGATGATGGCATTAACGCCATACCCATGGCTCACATGGCTTACACTATACATCTATGCCTATAGATAATGATGTGGTCCCGAATTAGAAGCCACTGCTTTGTTGACCAAACTTATTGAAGGAGACATGATTGCTACATGGATGCTAGTAAATGTAAAACCAATAGGCCTAAAAGCAATCACATTAAAAGAAATTACGATAATAAAACAGAGCTGTCTTTAAATTATCAGATATGGCTCACCTGCATAAAGGTAGGTTGATGTAGATAGATGTGATTCGGGAAAAATTGTATACATGTGCAACCACCAGACTGGAGCTTAGGCTCCTTTAAGTGAAGACACGTTTGAAAAAGAAATTGGAACAACTCTGAAGAAGACATGTGATCATGGTAACAGTTTTTGCCAGTTTGATCTTGAAATGACCTTGACATGAACTTCAAATTGCTTTTGGATGGTACTCCAGTAAAACACAACACCACACTATGTCAAACTTCATAAACCCAATTATTTATCAATATTTAGCTATGGGAGCCCAAACTAATTTTTAACAATGCTGCATAATTGTAATTTGGCCGTTCAACTGAATATTGAGGAAGGAGCGTAATAAGTGGAAGATATCCTCCTTCCCAAAGGTTGATACTTCCCCTAATGTCCTCAAATGTGTGTGGAAAATACATAGGACGAAGAATATGTCAAAACCAGTCCTTTGTAATAAATGACTCCACAACCACAGTGTGGAAATTGATAAAAAAGTGGACATTTTAACTATTTTCCGACAGTTTGACCTTTAAATGACCTTGGTGTGACCTTGACATGACCTTGGTGTTATGTTAATGATTCAGAACAGTCTCGTCGAGTAGTTGACACACGTTTGGGACACAGAGACAAATCATAGACATTGTAATATACAATTTTCACTACTTTTTGGCTTTGCCAGTGAATATTTTGACCTTTCGAGGTCAATGACCTCTAGAGGTCATCAGAGGTCAAATCCAGTTTACCTCCACATCTAAAAATGACCCTTAGGATATTTTCTGCAAGTGGTAGAAATTTCATGCTTTAATCATAAAATGCACAATAGGTTACCTTATCTACTAAACTATATAAGTAGGGGAAACAATTATGTCACAG